>JAPMUY010007724.1:560000-587737 GCA_026901105.3 Galaxias olidus | reverse complement strand
TCTCCAAGGTTGTACATTTCCTTTGCTGATGTGAAAATGTTATGTCGTGTGTGTGTGTGTGTGTGTGTGTGTGTGTGTGTGTGTGTGTGTGTTCTGTCACTGTGTGGCTACGGGAGTCGGATTTGGTACAAAAATGCGAACCAAAATAACTTCAGCTGAAAAAAAGGGATTCTGGTTGCTGGTTATGCGCTTTGAAAGATTGCTTATGCAGTGATGCTATGTTTCCAGCAGAGGGACCCACGGGCTTTTGTAATATTTATTCTCTTTGGTCATCAATTGCAGCTCTATGTCATCCCACTAGGGGGCGAGGCATGCACTGTGGGCAATCTGTGTCAGGCATGACCTCACAACGCTCAAGAAATAAACAAACATTAATAACTGTAGATTTTTGAAGAAATATATACTTCTAATATTATTGATGAAATAACCAATGCTATACAGATCAAGAATAGTGAGATGTCTCTTAAACAGTTTTGATTGACTTTCTATTATTCCAATGGGAGGAAGCATACCAGGGAGCATTACACCTTTTTATATGTGTGACATATGACAAAACAGAACTAGGCAATTTAAATAGTAGCTAATCTAACAAGCGACAACTCAACATTTGTATTCCACGTTTTGTTCGGGCAGGGAGAAGTTATCTGATAGGAAGTGGAAGTAGGAGCGTCCCTAACATACACACACACACACACACACACACACAAACGAACACACACTCACACAAATACACCTCCCACAGCTTTGCGCTGGGCTGTGAGAGCCAGGAACACCCCCTGTCTCCAGGGCTATGGCTGCCCGCTTGTATTTTGGTAATCGTCATCCTCCCTGACCCGTTGGCCCGATCCTGGCGCCAGGAGTCTCCATACCTCCCCTCAACTCCTGCCACCCCCCGACCTTCACGGATAATTCAAACCAGCTGTTGCAAGGTGCTTTGCCCACCCTCTGCAATCACACTTGCCATTTCCATAGGGCTTCATCAGAAGAAAACTGTATGTGTTGCCGTTGGAAGCACGAAACATTCTTCTGATCATTAAATACATTTAGCGGGATAAAAGGTCACTGCTTGTATTCAAAACTTGCAGGAGAATAGCACAGATTCTATGTAGGCGCTTTTGATGCAGATTCGTTGGACATTTTATTTTCCCCACATTCTTTGTCTTGATGGTGATTGACTTGAATGGGACTCAATTCACAAACATTCAATAGGAATGGAATGTGTGTCACTGTAAATTCAAGGCACAAAGTCATCTGTTACTGTGTCTCTAGAACCGTCTCTATATTGGAGTCACATGAAGAGCATGTGTGTCCTCAAAGAGCCAATGATAGTGGGAATACTGTGTCTAGATTGATAGCTACTGCAACGGAATGTCAGACTAGATGGACAGAGAGAAGAGAAAGGCTTCAATGTGCTGCAGATAACTTTCCTCCTGAAAGGAATTTGTGCAGGCAAACAGGAAGTGTGTGTGGGGGGTTGTGTGTGCGTGTACGGTACCTATGTGTTTTTGTGCGTGGGTTTGTGCGGGCCCAAAATTTGCTCCGTGCTTTTCTTTCGTAAAACTGGAGTGTTTTTGGCATTTGGCGACTCTGTGTAAAAGAGGTGCCTCTCTTTCTGAGGCCTACCGCAGTGGGATTGTGCAGAGAGACGCTGGGGAGCCCTGGGCTTCTGATCCCCCCTCACTGCTGAGTAATGGCTCCTGAGTTAACTGCTGGATGTGGTGTGTGTTTGGGTATGTGTCATTGTGTTTGAGTGTGTGTGTGGGGGGGGTTAAAGGAAAATGGTGGTCGTGTGTGTGTGTGTGTGTGTGTGTGTGTGTGTGTGTGAGAGAGACAGAGAGTGAGAGAGAGAGAGAGAGAGAGAGAGAGAGAGAGAGAGAGAGAGAGAGAGATTGGGTTTGTTTTTGACTTGGTGGTGGGGGAAGATTGTCTCACAGAATAGCAATGTATGGTTATTGGAGGTTGGCTCCCTGGTAGACAGGGGCAGGATGGAGGGGGTGGGGGATTGGTACAAAGAGCTGCTCTAGGGGAACTGCGGAGAAAGACTTCATGCTGCATGGGGATTTCCTGCCTTTGCCCTGGTCGGTTGCCCCCTCCCTATTCTATCTGCCCCTCTATACATGCCTTTGTCCTTGACTCTGTCCAACGCTGCTCGTGGAAGTTTTTTGGGACATGATTGATGAGATAAGTGATTCCTCACATAATGGAAATTACTTCAGGGATCCTCAAGTGTATGGAAGCCCTACTGCAGATTCAGACAAATCCAAGTCCAGTTTCCATTTCCGCACCTGATCTATCCACCAAGCGGCTTAGGCTGACGGATCGCTTTGACAGTTTACAGGCAATTTAGTCCGAGTACTGTTATCGGATCTCTTATCATCCACAGCTGGAGAACGCATCAAAGCTTCCCCTCACTCCAGGCTCATGAAACACGGTCAACAGACCATTGCTACATAACTGTTCGTGTCGAGCACCAGACAGAACAGGTGCTTCCCCATTTGCCCTTCTTCAGACATATCGCGTGGGTGTCAAAGGAGGAGGTAGGGGTTGGGATAGGGGCGCGCCGGAGCGTAAAGCAGTGCATTCTCCCACAGAGCCTTTGATCTTAGGTGTGAGTGGCGGAGCTGAGGGGCATGTGTCGCTCATTAGTGGCGTGGTGAGAGTTTCGGCCTCGGCAGCTACCACTTGTCCTCCTTGTGCTGTGGAGCGGGGAGGGGAGGAGGCTGTGAAAAGACCTGCCAGTTGTGGTCCTGCTAATAAACGTTGCTCAGCCGTGAGCGTGGCGTCAGTCCTGGAAAGGGGGCTTGGGGTAGTGTGGTTGATGGGGGTCTGGGGGCTTGGGGTGAGATAAAGTCTTTAAGAGACGCGATAACACACGTTCACTCGTGGGAAATAACGTCTCGCTTTAATACTGTTTTTACGTTGAGTATATATATTCAATTAGTCATTGTGGAGCTGGCCCATATTTGAACAAAGCTGACACCACAGGAAGTCGAGTAGACAGGATCATTGAAGAGTTCCACAGCCAACACTCAGCGTTCTGGGAGAGGAGGGGAGGAAAATGGAAGCCAGATGTCTGAGATCCAGCGTGAACACGTCAAAGTTCCAGGACCGCGTCCACTCCTCCCAGTCCGGCCTGTTCTGCGCTGTCATCACGACTGTCTGCCGGTCCAGGTCATCATCCCTACGTTCATCTCACAGTACCCGTTCTCCGGCTTCAACCGGGAGACTCAGGGCTCGGGTGTTTCATGCGTTCGTTTATTCTGTTTTTACCCATGTTTCATGGCTCACTGCATTCCTCTGATTTCAGGGTAACTTCCCATATCCTTAAGGAGCCAATCGGGGGGCAAATCTCTTAGCACTCCTCTGTGAAAAGATTGCTTTCTCTTGGCTTGGGAAAATAACAAGCTACAGAGTAATGACTTAACAAGCAGCAGGGTAATGGCTTCAGCATGTGCAAGTTTGTGCGGATGTGTGTGCGTGTGTGTGTGTGTGTGTGTGTGTGTATGTGTGACTCTGTGTGGTGCCTTTGTATGCATCTTCTGTTTGTGAAACCATTCTCTAATTTAACTGTACTTTGAGAGTTGTTTGAAAGCAGTGCCATTGACGAATAGACCACTTTACTTCAGAGTGTATAGCATTGAGATCCGTGGAGAGTCCATTTTTGTAAGCAACAGGGCCTGGTGCGTCACAGGGTGACAGGGACAGCCTGTGGGGCATCAGTGGGGGAGCAGGGTGTTTTCAATCATATCCAGCTGCTGCAAAGGTCTCCCACAAAGAGCAATGTATGTATCTGTGTGTGTGTGTGTGTGTGTGTGTGTGTGTGTGTGTCGGTGTGTGTCGGTGTGTGTCGGTGTGTAGTTAGGGGACAGGATGGTGAACATAGTGTGCTGTGCGCATGTGTGAGCTTGACAATAAATGATACAATGCAACAGCTGTGAATATGCATTTGTGAGAGTGTTAGTGTGTGAGTGAAGTGTGATAGTGACAGTTTGCGCACACACATTTAGATTCTGGGCATCTGTCCCCCTGCCCCACCATTTCTTCAGCTGTTTCCAGTCTTAACTCCCTTTGATCCGTTTGATTCTTAAGTTCTTCCTGGCACGGAGCACCGTAGGTGCAGCTGATCACCTTACCTCTGGCAGTGACAAACGGCTTTCCTGTTCCCACAGTTTGTATCTCTCCTGTGTGTGTGTGTGTGTGTGTGTGTGTGCACTGTATATCGGGGTGGAGTTTGGATAAGGATAAAGAAGAGCTCTCTATGCTGTTGTGAAGCTAATCAGAGGGATCATTAAAAGCAACAAAAAAACAACATTTGACCTTTCACTTGATTTGTCAAATCAAATCAAATTCTGACAACAAAAGCTTTGCAGTGAAATAGGTAAGAGTGCATCAACACAATCTATTTCCCAATAGTGGTTCACACACTACAAGTGCAAGTTCTGACAAGAGGACAAGTAGTTCACACTGCTCCTTTCACAATAATCTCGCATGGCCTCAAGCAACAGTTCAACGTCCCCTGCAGTGTCTGGGAAAATGCACCCAGGTACTTTCCACTATGGGATGACATACAGGTGCTCTCACTTCCCTACAGTCAGGTGTTGTGGAAGCCATCTTCAAAAATCACAGCTCCTCCTCTCCATCTGTTTTGATCGAAATCTCAATCTGCTTTGATTTGTGTTTTCTTTTCAGTTTTTTTACATCATTTTTAACTTTTAATAAAAGTTGTACTGTGTACATTTATGATGTATTTGATGATGTACATGATGCGTATTCAGATTCATTTTTGATGGGTTTCAGACTTCCTTTATCTGTGATACTGGCCATTGATTAAGAGAGGAGAGATTGAAAAGAAGGGAGTCAGGTCAAGATGCTCAATAAGAAACTCTTGTTTCCTGTCTTGGTCGGAGGCTGGGTTTAATTCTGTCTTCCCCTCCCTGCTTGTAATCCCCTGTCCCACAAGTCCTTGTGTGAGGCAATGCCCAGAAGGGGAGAGAGCAAACCAAGAAGAAAAGGAGAAAACTCGGGCGCCGTCCGTTCCCCTCCTCCTCCTCCTCCCCCTCCTCCTCCTCCTCTTTCTGTCTCTCTCTCTCTCCGTGCTTCTCACTGGCAGTGACTCCACAGCAACACATGTCTCTGATCAAGTGCAGCCTGCGTCATCAGTTAGTAAACTCCAGGCTCCAGGAAAACCAACAGAGAGCACATTCATCTCAGGCGACCCTGTGACTGAGTGTGTGATTCATTACTCTTTAATACGTGCCCCCCCTCCTCCCCCAACCCTTCGACCACCTCTCCAACACAGCCCTCAGGCTGCTCCAAAAGCCTGATCAAATCCATCATTAGACATACTTGTGGTGTTACTCCTATTGGCCAAGTTATGTACCAGATGCATTGGTTGTCCACGGGCTATTTCCACCCACGGGAGGCTGTGTTTTCCCACTCAAGAAAGTTCGATCTTCTCAGTTCTCTCGTTAGATGCATGTAATTTGCAAAAGGGGAGATAATGGAGGGTCTTTCATGGGTTACCGTGGTGTTGCCCCACAGTGATACCCCACAGTGATACCCCACAGTGACACAGTGACACGACACAGTGATTACGGTTTGGCTATCGCCATACTATTTACCTTGTTAATTGGATGTAGCCTACAACTGGCCAACTGTTTTAATTGGCCAGAACAAATACTACAACCAGAGGGTAGGCTGTAATGATATACTTATAGTGCGGATTTGACTTTGACAGTTTTTTAAAGGAAGGAAGGGGGTTAAAGTATGGACTGAAAGATGCTTAGGAGAGCAAAACACTGGAGATGATGATAGGTTTACTGCTGCCAAAACACAGTTTAGCCTGGCAACTTATTATTTGTTGTTTAACTCCCCTAATGAAGCTGTAATTAAAAGCAGGCCACTAGCACAAGGATTTGGGAAGAAGCTTTAGGTCCTAAAGACATGGGCCATCACCTCAAAGAAAGCCCAGTAGACATCTTCTGGAGCTCAGGTCCGAGTTTGTAGCGTGGAAAGAATGAATTCCCCGCCACATCTAGGCCCTGTGTGTCCTGGGCGCCGGATGAGTTGTGTTCATGGGAGGCTGACAGCTCCTTCCTGTGTCCCAGGCCCTAAGCCCTCCATGAGCTTTGGCGTCTGCTGTGGCTGCAGTGAAGGCCAGTCTCTGTCTCGTCTCCCTCTATCTCTAGACCGAGCCTGAGAGCAGGCGTGGGTGGGACAGCAGAGGGGGAGGGGGATATGGGGCTGGCCATGGCAGTGAGCAGTGAGGGTTAGCAGCAGCAGCAGCACTTGAGCTCTTCGGCCCCTGGCCTAGCTTTGTTGGGGGGTAAAGTAGGCCAACGTAAACTCCCACTTCCTGTCGGCCTTGTCTCAGAGGGGGTGAGATGATCCTCCTGTGAAGAGGGAGAGTGCTGCTTCCTTGCAGGGACATTCACGCTCCAAACACACACACACACACACACACACACACACACATATACATAAATAGATATACAGCCAAAGAAACAGGCAGAGAGTGTGGCAGAGTCACAGTGCGAGAGCGAGGAATACACAAACACAGTGGGGTTCAGGAATGTTAAACACATGCTTTATGGCATAAATAGCAGCCACTTTTGGTAAATTACAGTGAGTGTTCTGGCACTGGAAAGCGTGCAGCAGGAAGGAGTTCTCAGATTTCAGATCCAGGCCTTCGACTCTCCCTAAGGAACAACTGGGGGAGCATGCCGTGTTTTCGTTTCTACAAAAAGACAGAAATATGTACAGTAACATATAATGTGGTGGAATGTTGTATACACTATTGAATGCTATGAAAAGATTATATTAATATAACCACATGGTATTTTGGAAAGACCCCTAGAGACTTGACTGCAATTTTCTAAAGTTGAAATGCAGAGGTTCTAATGCTCTAACCTAATGGGCACATCATGTGCCTTTACTTAACCAAAACTCTGGACATAAATGTCATGCAGATCAAATTTGATACGAGGCTGTTTGCACAAGAACATCCATGGCAAAGGTACCATGGTCATAACCAAACCAACCAAAACCAGATTTTGCTCTTGCACGGTCTCAGCTTCTAACATCAGCTTTACATGTGGCCTTATTCCTGTTCAGTCGCAACTGGACAACCACCTTTATGAATAAAGTTTTTTTAACAACCAGCATGAGTATATGCAGTGATTCACTTGAAGTATACTTCTCCTGAAGTCTGAGACTGTGTGTGTGCACTGCTAGGCAGTAGTGCTACATGGAACAGTTTACCTCACCCTGGGCCACAGCCCATGCACATTCAGAGTATGAGCAGACCTGCACAGTCAAGGAGCCATGGGAACCTCAACTCTCTTGGCTTGCTAGACTGTGTGACTCACTGACTACGCAGAGGACGAAGAGGTTACAATTGTGCAGAAGGATAATTGTTAGCAGCATATACCCAGATCCTAAAATAATCTGTTATAATTACTACTTTGTTAAGTCAAGAAACCCTGTCACAAACAAAAGTGTTTGCTCAGTGGTTGCGAGTGGCGGGTGGCAGGTGGAAACTGAAGAGCAGGTGCACTTAAGTTTGTGGTGTCCGTCCACATCCATTCACCTGCACACCTGCCCCTAAACCACACAACACAATGGCCTGTTCACACCCTTAATCCAATCCAACACACAGTGAACAGCATCCATTGGCAAGCCTGGTACTTTTTCAGTAAAACTAACTCACCTGCGAGTTATAATTGCCTATGATAAAATTATTTGTTGAATATTATTTAGTCAGACTGCTGTAATCAATACAATGCAAAATTATTTTATACATAAATTACTTTATTGATTGAAAACTCATCAATTATGAAATACATCAAATAGAAATTAAAGACACAAACACGTTACATATATTGAAATAAGGCATCAAATCGAGAGATTGCACTGTCAAAACACCACCATAAAAGGTTTAAAAAAGTAAAAATCCATTTCCGTACAGCCAGGGTTCTGATCACTTTTATAGGCAACCTCTATGTTGTAAACAATGCAGACGTGTTATTTGGTCCTAGCCTTCCTCTAATTCCTATTATTTGGAATACTACAAAAACTTTTTAATACTGCAAAATTACGTTGTAAAAACAAAACAACTACCGCCTGAGGTAAGAAGGCACATCTTTGGTTTCAAATGAAATACATTTTAAGACAAGTTCATATCTTACAAAAATGACTTTGAAAAAGATTATTAACACTTTGGTAACCTTGAGTGCATGGCTTCAAATGGCACTTTAACACATACAACATTGGACCACATATTCACAAAACTCAGACAAAATGGTTTCCTATCTCTGAAACTCATCGGATTAAAGAGGGGGCTAGATGTGGGGAAAATAGAGGCTTAAGTTATACCCATTACATAAACTCCAACACAGAGACTAACTGACACTATCCTATTGTTGTGATATCATGACTTCCTTTTCCCCCCTACACTGAGGACGGTGGAAGTCACCTGCTATCAGCTCAGTGAAGGTCAGGGCCATAGCACCTGTTAGCACTTCATCTATCTGCACAACAATACTGGAGACAGCTGTTTGTGTGTGTGTGGGTGTGTGTATTCGTTTAAACATGCTGAAAGACGTATCCCACCCACACACCCCTACCTCTCAGCAGCTGTCTAGGCCATGATCCTGTGCTGACTGGCACCGAGATGTAGATTTAATAGAACGCTGGCACAACTGAGCAGTATGAGTCCACTTTATATTTGGTCATTAGTGTGGATGAGAAACAATGGCTCAAAATGAGCTCAGAACAGTGGCTCAACCCCACACACCAGCCAGGTTTGTTCTGCTTGTAGCAAAGGTAACTGTTCTTCTTCAGTTATTCTGTTCAGTTTATTTGGGGGGTTGTATGAAAATCTAGTCAAAATCTAATCCGATGTGGTATGAGGCCTCTGTACATTTGACGGTTGTTCCCTTGTGGCTGCGAATGGACTGTTTTCAGGCTCCAGTGGTACTGCTGGTGGTCTGAAGGTTGGTTTGGCTGTGCCGACCGGTTTCCTACGGCTCTTAGGTCTCTATTACTCTCTGGCTCTCACGCAGTGGAGGAGCAACAGCCCGAGGCGCTGTGTTTCTGAAGGAGAGACATGCGGCTGAAGGTGCGAGAACAAACGCCACACTGGTACTTCTTCACCTCGGCGTGGGTTTGCAGGTGTGCTCGCAGGTTGGAGCGGTCGGCAAACGCCCGGTTACAATGTGGGCAGGAGAACGGACGCTCGCCTGAGGGGATAAGAGGAGTTCAAGAGTCAGATGAGACACCTCCTATGACACTCTTGTGACTTGTTGACGTCCTGCAATCTTTGATTGAGAAAGCAGTTGTAGCCCATGGCAATTGCCCGATTACAATGACAAAAGTCAAGTTGTCTTCAGGATCACAAGATAGACCATTAACACCTTAGGGAGTCCCACTCAAGACTCATTCTGAAGTTAATGAAGGACTTAATGGTCGACCGGTGGAACCACAGCCCAGCTAAATTAACATGATTAAATCAGGGACAAATCACATTAGAGTCTTGGGAATGAAAGGACTTCCAAGTGTAATTTTTGCCCATCATCAAATTGCTGTCCTTATTCTGCTGTTTTCCACAACAAACATTGATAAGATAAGCGCTAAGCCAGTCAATGTCGAATAAGGACAGTAAGTGATCAATGAGAACCAAGTCTACAGGGATTACTCATGTGATGATGTTTACTGCTTCCAGTTATTATTTACATTAAGCAGACTGTGTAATGGATGCCTGCAAGCTTGTCTTTCCCATTACCCTAAACACGTATATTGAAAATGCAGCAGAAGTAGTGTAGTAGTTAGTACTAGTATATTAAGTGCAGTGTTGTGTGAATTCACTCATTCGATCATCTTTCAGAATCTAAACTAGCAGTACAAATACAATCCTGTGACAGTGTGTTAAACAATTAGAAACATTCAAAGAAATTTGATTGTACAAATTTTTTTTTGTTTATTACCTGTGTGTGTGCGGATGTGGCCGCGAAGCAGCCAGGGTCTTGAAAAGGCCTTGCCACAGGTGGTGCACACGCAGGGCAGTGTGTGGGAACGGATGTGCATCTTCAAAGCCCCCAGGCTGGTGTACTCTTTAGGGCAGTGCTTGCAGAAGAAGGACGGCCTGGTGGCCGAGGTGGGGACCTCTCTCTCCTCTTCCTCATTGGGGCTCTCATGAACCTTTTTGTTGGGTCGCCTGGAACGTGTTGGGGGGTGATAACTGTCTCTGGGCTCTGGGCTAGGGGGGTCTGATGTGCGGCCTTCATCCTCTTCCCCGCTGCTACTGGCACTGCTGCTCAAACTGGAGGGGGAGCTGAGGTCCAGAGGTCCTGGAGTGGGAGATGGCTCTATAGGGGATGCTGGCAGGTAGAGGGCAGGCAGGACGCTAAGGTCCCACACTAGGCCTGTTGTGTAGCAGGTGGTAGGTGAATTGTTTTCCCCCAATGGAAGCTCAGCGAGAGGGTACCTATCCGCTGACATGACTAAAAGAAGGGACACATGCTTTAATTATATAAATTATGACAACAAATTTTTTTGATTTACGTGGTTAAAAGTTTGTTTAAACTTCTTAACACTTTAGTAACTGGACCCCTTGTTTTCAGTATCCGTGGCAGCTTAAAATTGTGTCACTCTTTATATATATAAAAAAAAAAACATTTGGAGCACAGCAAAGGTTTCGTGGGCCATTTCCTCCCACGTATTCACAAGGGATTGTAACATGAATGGGGCTCTGTGCAGTTGAAGGAATGGGGAAAGTGCATCTTTCAAAACGGACTGAAACTTGACCAGTTACATTCGTTTTTAACATTTAGGCAAACGATTCAGGACAAGAACGCAATCTGTAGCAATTATATCAGTCCAAAACATGTTACACGCCACAGTCGTAAAGGAGAGGAAAACAGATCTAAGTAGTTTTACGCATTTATGCAAGGCTAATGCATTTATATTAAATCCCATGAAAAGTTGGACGACTCACCATTCTGGCATTCAAGTTCACTGTAGTTCGGTTTTTTGTTAGCAAAATACTTTTTCACCAAAAAAGATCGAGGCATGTTTGCTTTGACTCTCAAATGATGTGCGCTTGAATATCCTGCAGTCACTGATCTGTCAAACAGTAAATGGCGCTTAGATCTTCATGGGAAACTTTTTAAAATAAACTGTTAATATCGTAATCCACCCCTTTAACTACCTCTGTAACTGTTCGTCACTGTGCGCAAAGTTCTCAGTCTGGCTTGAATCAGTCTCCTAAAATGAAATACTCTGACACAAGTACCAGGGGTGTGCTCACCCTGAGGGCACACCCCAGCGCCTATCTGAATAGTCAAGTGCCTATGAAAAGTCTCCTTGCTTAACCGTTCTTGCACAAACATGTGCCATCAATTGCATGCAAGTGATACACATCAATGATCCATTATGATCAAATGCATATGCAAAAACGTAGGAAATTGGTCATTGTTAAATTAGTCCCTCAAAGAGCATGCACTTACATATAAATGTTGTATGGTAAATAAAATAAATATGGTAATTCAATTGTTGTTTCACGAGCACAAATTACAGTCACTTTGGCCAGTCTAAACTTTATTATCAGCTCTAGCCCTAGGGTCTACACTGGAAACCCTGGTGTAGCATATAGGTTACAGACTACAACTACTGAAATTGTATCGACGATTGCCTAAATACATGGGAATTAAAAGTAGGCAAATATTCCAAATTTGATAACAACGGGCATTCAACATGCTGTGAAGACGTTTAAAATGACAAACAAAATATAATTTACCTCTGCTTTGGTCGTGACTAGGGCGGTATAAGTGCGCCATCTCGTGGAGAACAGTTCACATTGGTTTAGCTGACAGTCACATGGGTTTCTATACCTCAATTTACGCTATGCACTGACTGCAGCACTACCATGTTTACTACTTATTTATGCTACTACTGCTACTATTTCAAATAAAAAAATAATCAAATCAGACGGAATAAGAATGCTTATTATGCTGTTTATGTCTTAATATCGGTGGAAAACACTTTTTTTTAAATATATAAAGGCGTTTACTATATTTTACAATGGTGTCCTCATTTTATTAATTTGAATAATACTGTTCTACAGCATATTACGACATAATTAGTCTCGCGATGTCAGACCCATCTCCACACTTCGTTACTACATAATAGCAAACTTTTGCACGTTAATAATAGCCCCCAAAAAGCATTCTTTATTACATATGGGTATATTTATTAGACAGACATAACCTATTTTTTGGTAATAATACAATTCCTTCTTGTAGATCTAAACATGTGTACGCAACACATGTAACGTAACAATTGCAGGTCTGAGTAATGCGTTTAAAGATTCTCCAACGTCAGTTAACAAATTGGACTTTCAAACGACAGTACTGGTGCAATTAACGGTAAGCATCTAGTAGTAGGCCTAACCTACATCTAAATGAATATTCTGTAGAAATATAGAGCTATACATGTAGTATTATTAATATTAGGCCTACTATTATTATCATTAGTAGTAGTAATATTATTAATAATATTATTGTTATTATTATTATATATAATTATGAATATGAAACTCAAAAAGTGTTTTGCAACTTCTGAAGTGGAGAGATTTGAGATCATATTTGAATAGAGAAGTCTCTGGCTGTAAGGCTATGATTGGTGGTCTACACTTATAGGCGGGGAAGAAGGAGGAGCTCTATTTCTTCTCCGTAATCAGCTGTTTGTTACAGTTTGAAACAGTCGCAAAGACCATCACCAACCGTTGGATAATAACACAAGACTTGAAGATTGTTTGGTGACATATCAATAATACAGACAATTGTATAAAGGCTAAGTAGGTTCCAAAGCAAAAAAGCTTAGTTTCCTTTGTTGTCTGTATAGACTGGTTGGTTCTCCAAAGGCCAGCTGCGGATTTATATGAAAGATAGCAGGTAAGATTTGACACTAATGAGCGTAATAATTTAGCCTAATAATTTAGGATAATATGTAAACGAGCAAAAACTATTTAAAGATTATATAGAAAATCGTAAAATCATAGCCAGCACGGACTGCAGGATCAGACATATCACATTCAATAATTCCACTAAGAGTAATGGCAATGATGATAAGCTCACTCGTATGCTGGACAGAACAAAATTGCGTTCTATATTTAGAGTATTGCATCTCTCTAGAACTGACCTGCTGGCTCTACGTGTCCCCATTTACACAGAATAGGCTAAGCTGATAATCAAGCACTTGCAAAAAAAAAAATGCATATCTTTCAATAAGGTTTAAATCGTGTAACAGTAGATAATGGGCTCTAATGGTTAAATAACATTTTATTTTTGTTGTCATCATCACTTGGCTGAGATTTAATATTTTTTTTAGGTTACGGTGACGTAGATAGCCTAGCCTATGTCAGAGCTCGAATATTTTGTTTTTGTGAGCCATTCCTTATTGAATAACATATCAAGCCAAAACATTGCATCAATCTATAAACGATCGGGGTTTGATAACCATTTAAAATTCACTAGGAATATGTGTTGCGCTGTGGTCACCGATAATTTCCCAGATAAAATCTCCATCTCTCGCAATGTAAGAAGACCAGACAATTTATTTGTATTTTACATATACTGTTCTGAATGTGTCCAAGACAATGTCTGTGGGACAATAAAGTCTTTCTAATCTAATCTTATGTATGCAACTCCAGTTTCTTCTATATGGAATGATTCTACTTAATTGGCATAACTGTTTTAGTGCACACAACTCTGTTTACCAAATTACCATACTTCGAAACATAAATAGTAACACATTAACGTAGTTTGCCTACACATTAACTTGGTCTGCACATATGTATCAGTGCTTATCATAACCCCTCCCCATGTGGCCACAGCAGATGGGATGCAACATGAAACTCTGCAGGGGGTGCCTCATTGACCTCATAGAATTAGCCAATCAATGAACACCCTGGTCCTGGTTACGCATGGTTGTGTTAATTACAATGTCCATCCTAATAAATGGGGTCTTTGGTGAAAAAAACCCCATTTACGGGGTTATAATTATATCATTGTTTTCATTCTTAAATTTTTCTCCACTCAATCATGACCAGGTTGAGTCTTCAACATCCAAACCTTCTGTTGCTGTGTCTAAGTATCCTGCCAAAGAAAGGAGAGGACAATAGGAATAGAGGAATATCCATATAAGAACCAAATAATGTTCCGAAGACTCACCCATTTCTTTTTTGGTGAAGATGAAGAGACCCCTACAAATCCAGGAACAGTCAAGAGTGGAGAGATAGTTGACGATGAATGGTTGCTGGTCCCCCATCAAGGTCAGTATGCAAATATTATTTTGGTATATATATTTTCTGAAATATTTTCGGGTGTAAATATAGCATTTGTATTACAATAATACTGTATGTGTATTCTAATGCTGATCATATATGACCATGATTTATTATAGAGCTTGTTAAAAATACCTTTCACCCAGAGGCAAGCAGTGAAGTGAGCACAGTAGAAGACAAGACTGCAGAGCTTGCCAAAACCTCTGTGTACAGGTCTCCATCAAACCAAGCCATCAATGAGGACAGTGACCCCCACATTGAGACCAGGTATGAAAATAATAATAAGATCGGTTGTGTTCGCAATTTATAACCCACACAATAACTGGGATCATACAGCAAATCATAAACGTAAATGCTCGTGCACGATGACGGTTATTTAATGACAAAATAGGAATTTATATAAAATTATTGGAGTTATAAATTCAAATAATTTTGATTATAAACTGACAACATTGTTTGTGCATTTCTCCCTAGGATGTCTGAACCAGAGCTCTCTGTCCAAAGAAACAGCAATCCCAGCCGAGTCCTCCGTGGCTTTGTGTCCCAGGTCGGAGCTTTGGCCAAAGTGACACAGATAGCCCGTGTCCAGAGAGCTCAGGCCCTGTCCAACCGCCACTTCCTGGGTCGTACCGGCACCCACCGTCAGAACTGTGTCCGCCAGCGAGCCCAGCGCCGATCCTCCCGCACATGTAGCCCTTACCTGCAACAGCCGGGCCATCGCAACTCAAGCCACTAAAGTTGAAACTTCAAATACATCCATATTCATACACTCACACCAAAGCAACGAAAAGGCTGGAAAACAAACACTAACACATACGCAACAAAACGAACTGACAACATTAACATCCTTATTCAAACAAGTTTGCACTGGTGTGTTTTTTGGCAGCTAAGATGGCTTTACGTGTATCTTGTTTATGTAAACATTACAGGTGCTAGCAGTTGTGTTCATGTGTAATCCTATGCAAAAACTAAATTAAATGCCTGACATGAATTGTTGAATAACAAACTTTCATATAGTAATAAAGTTATGAATGCAAGTTAAATACTTAGAAGTATGATTTAATTAGAAATATTACAGTGCCTAACTTACATCCAAACTACTTTGGTGACGATGAATGAGCACATTTAGACATTGGACTTCTTTAAATGATTGCATCTGCTGTGGATGACAATTACCCCAATCAATTGAATAATTGATAAGTATGCCTAATTGGCTGTGACTTCATTGCAGCTGCTTTCATTCATTAAACATTGGCTGGAGTGCGGGTTGGTTGGTTGGTTGGTTGGTTGGTAGGTAGGTAGGTAGGTAATGACCCATATGCTTCCACCAAAAAAACAGGAACTACTCTTAAGTAAGAATGCTTACGTTTACCTTGGTGTTAAGGTTTAGGACAGTAGATTAAATGCCGATTTGTTTTGGCTCAATCTGTGTCCTTGAATTTGTGCGTTTGGTTTTCTATGGTGTGCTGCAGGCTGTTTTTGTACAATTATGACTTTGAAAGTATGTATGATTTTTTTATTTTCAGCAAAGGGGGGATGGACAGCCTTAAGTCTGAACTGAATCAGTCAAAAGTTAATTATAAAAGCATTGGGGATGTACCTCAGCTGATTTTGGATGTAACACCAACTAAGGGCTGTAACAATAACAATTATGAAACAAAGGTTCCAGATGGAGGTATGTCCAATAGTAAAAATAAAAAAAGCTAAACTAATTCCACATTTTAGTGCATGCACCTTAGTAAATCCCCATTATTATCCATTACTGCATACCCTAGACCGCTATCGTCTTCCGAAAGAAGTCAGTCTGAAACCGCCTGCTGCTGGTAGCCCTGCTTCTGATGACCCAGGCCACTCGTCTCTCAAAGAGACAGACAAGGACCCCCTGGCTTGGGGCCCTAGCACCTGTGGCTTCTGCCAGGATGGGATCTGGCCTATTTGTGTTGCACTTTTAACCTTTGCTGTGGGAATCACAATTGCTTTGGTCCTGCACATTTACCTGGGAAGCAGTTCGGTATGCTTTAATACTAATATATGCTTGCATGCATCTATGTATGTTTGTAAATATGCACTTTTTTATTTTAATATTTATGATATTCTAGGTGAAACCCGGCATGTTGGTGACATTAATAGAGCACTGCACAATGCTTGGTCAGAAGGTGCTGCAAAATCAAGGCTCTAGTGTAGATGCAGCCATAGTTGCCTCCCTGTGTCTGAGTATTGTGCATCCTCATACTTCAGGCATTGGAGGGTAAGACGCCCAAAATAGCATAAGCTACTGAGCATGAAAGTTACTTGCTGCCACTAAATGCTAAACTATTGTCTTTCGTAATTTCTCTGTAGAGGCGGGGTAATGCTAGTGCATGATTTCTGTAAGAATAAGAGCACAGCCATTAATTTCCAGGAAACGACACCCTCTTCAATCAAGGAACTGGTGTTTCAGAATGAAAAGGAACACAAGGTTATAGAATGCAGTTTGCTGTGTTTCTATCTATACCTTTCATGATTAAATGTGTAATCTGTGTTCACCCTACCTGTTTGTATAGCCAGGTCTGCTTGTGGGTGTACCAGGCATGCTCAGAGGATTACACCAAGCCCACGAATTGTATGGGAGGTCAGGAAAAAAGTGTTTCATTAAATTACTTAACAATATATTTTGCAATATATTGGGTTAGGCTAAACATTGGCATTTCCTTTCAGGCTGTCATGGAAAGAATTGGTCACCCAGGCTGCTGCTGTGGCCAGAGACGGTTTTAATGTTTCCCACAGTCTTGGTAAGAGAACCTTTAGTAGGAAATGACATGATTTCATTCAGGTACAACAACACCTTAGAGATATTAAATGTTAATGGATTTGGTTTTATTCCAAAGCAAAGGCCTCGTCCGGGCTGAAAGGTCAAAATATATCGAGGCGCTTCAAGGACATGTTTTTGCCAGGTGGTGATGCTCTGCTCCCTGGCTCCTTTCTGAGAATGCCCCACCTGGCAGACGTCCTGGAAGCTGGATTAGCAGACTTCTACAATGGGAACCTATCGCAGGAGATTGCCAATGAAGTAAGTATTTTGTATATCGTGTTGATCCATTTGTAGATTAACAGTGTACTTTTGTTTTTCTCATAGGTGAAATTAAATGGAGGAGTTCTAAGCACAGAGGATATGAGCAACTACAGTGCAGTAGTTGAGCAACCTTTGACAGGGTTTTATAAAGGTACATGCCACTCTTACTAGATTACATTTACCTGTATTAATATCATTATAATATAGGTTAATTGTAGCTGCCTAGAATTCTTATTTTTCTAGGATTTGGAGTACTGGTTCCTCCACCTCCATCTGTTGGCTTGTCTTTAATAACTGTCTTGAACATATTGGAAGGCTTTAAACTCAACATTTCAAGTAATGTCACAAACCATTGGATTGTTGAGGTACAGCGACTTACACTCAAGACCACAACTAAATGTTTAAATAATTTGCAACATTGCATTAATTTGGTTTACCTCAGTCTCTCAAAGCTTCACTAGCAATGGCCAGTGGGTTGGGGGACAAAAAGTATGGCTTGTCATCAACATCTGAGTTGGTCACTAAAATGCTAAGGTGCTGATCATCATATTGTATACTTACAGTTCACATCCTATAATGACGCTGGGTGTAAACCAAACAACTTTTTTTCTTTTTTTTTTTCCCCTTCATGTAACCCAATAGTAAGAAGCAAGCGACTGTCTTGCGTAAGTTGATCAATGACTCCCATGCCTCTCCAGCGAATCACTATGCTACAGTATACCCTCTGCAAGGTGAAGCAGTGTCCAGCCAAGTTGTGGTCATTGGACCCGATGAGCTCATTGTGTCAGTGGCAAGGTATTATAATGGATAAAACGTTTCAAATTTTCTGTGCTTCATATGATGGTTTGAGCACCCAGGTTTACCTAGTTTTCTTCTTACAGTTCTTTGAATAGCCCATTTGGGAGTAAAATATTAACTCCCTCGGGCATTCTCTTGAACAGCCATATGCTGGGTTTCTCCTGGCCTAAAAAGGCCCAAGGAACATCAAAAGGCAACCCGGTAGTTATTGTAGCAAGCTCGTATCTTTCATAACTTACCACTACTAATTACAATGTTTCTTTTGCAACAATAAAAGTACTTTAAATGTCAGTTCTATATTGCTTCATGATGTTAATTTGGATAAATCTGAGAGATTATCCATGTCTATTTTCAGAGAAATAGGATTGAGCCAGGAAAACGACCGATCTCCTTCCTCATGCCCACAATTTTGATACCATCACAGGGTAAATGTGGAACGTATTTAGCCCTGAGCTCTTCTGATGGAGATAGCAGTCTAAGTGGAATCACCCAGGTTAGTGACATTGGGACCAATGGCCGTTGCTGACCCCCCCCCCCCCTCCCCTCATTTTTTTTATTTTTATTGTTTGTTTTAATGTTTCAGGTTATATTAAATGCTTCATCGTACCATCAGGATGGAAATTTGAGTAAAGCCATTTGGAGATTTAATATTCAACTTGAACAAAATCGACTAGTTGTAGACTGTGAGTATAGTGCATTTCCATTACACTTAAGTGACATTTTTCTTATACCTTATTTATATTTCTTTATTTTCTGATCCCACCGCCCAGCTGTAATTCCAGAGGAGGCTGCACAGGTGCTGCGTGAAAAAGGGCACGTTGTCCAAAGGTTGAAGGGGCAGCTGCCTGTACTATTGGGTGTCAAGAAGATTGATGACGTCATTACAGCAGTAGCAACCCCCACACCCCGTTAGCATATTTCCTTAATTTTTGCTCTGCTGAAATAAAATGTTGTGTTATTTGGTGTTTCTGGAACTAAAGTTTCCGGGCCGAACACATCTAATGACGCTTATCTTTGGACAAAATAACAATCTTTCTAAAACTGCTCTTATGGAACATGTTGCAGTGTCCTATGCATCAAACCCAGAAGAATACACCTTAGATTGACTAAATAAAGTGGTTATCACACTTAAAACGTTTCTAATTAAGTCAATACTTTAAGCAGACCTATTGCACTTGGTTTTCCAGGACCCATATTGTTAAATACGTCGGTGGTAACATACCTGTATTATTGAGATGCATCATTGAGTAAATGACAATCTTTCTTTTCGGAAGTTGGCCTATTGTAATTGCAACATCTTGCAATAACTTTTGTCTTATCTATAAAGGTTTCGGTCATTCCATGGAAATGCCTTCGGTGTTACTCTTTTTATACTTTATCATAGCCAAGTCATTAGAGAAAGCTCGACGCCTTGTAAATTAAACATTGGTATCTACACGGCCTGGCCTGGATTATTGTATTGGTGGTGTATTACTGTAGCTAGTAGGACGAACGCATCATAGTAGGCGTTTGCCGACTGACCTGGCTGTGACCATCAATTGGCTAGAATCATTGACTTCCTCATTCGGTGCAAGATTATTTAGAAGTCGACGCAAGGCTTCTGCTCGTACTTACTGCCTAATACTTTGAAGTAATTTTGAGAAACAGCATGTGAGTAAATGATGTATGGTTTATAGAAATAGTGATACATTGTTTTAAATGCAATGATCTGTTTGTTGACTGTCGCAAAATTTAAATAGTTATGAGGTTGACATGGCTGTTTGTTGAAATATTGAATTGCACGAGCCTTTTAACCACAGCTTTAGTTCATTTAACGCTCAAAACATATTCATATCAAATGTGAATTATAAATGGTAACGATGATGGGCTACATTTGTAATTATAATTAAACTTTTTCTTAGTTTATGTACATAACTTTTGTTGCACATCTTTAGATTGATTTGAATTACACTAATGATTTTCAATGGAATTGATACAATTATAAATGGAATACTATTTTCATCCCTACAGATTGCCTGCAGAAATAGGCTTAGTGACTGTAAACGAGAGGTTTAATGATGGCGAAATATCTGGTGAAAGACAGGTACTTCATAGTGACAAGGGGAAAGGCTAGAAAAAAGTTCTATAGAGGGTGTATTGGTTGTGTGGAGAGGGAGTTGCAGGATGGAGAGCTGATGGGACTAGTGTATGGTGGGAGCAACAATGCAGGCAGTGCCAAGAGTGGGGGTATTGTGAATAAAGAGGACACATACCCTCTCTCCCACCATCAAGCCCAGCTTCTACTGTTTGTGCTGCCGGTCGGCAAACGACTAGAGCTTCTATGTAACCCTCAGCTCTTCTTGGCGATATGTGAGTTGTCTCAGGATGACCTTGTTGTGGTGAAGCACAAAAAAGGCCACCAGCCGGGGTTGGTTAAGAACCTGATGCAAATCGGTAGGAAGGATAACAAGGAAGACCTGCAAATGTTAGGCTTTGAGGTTGAGTTTGTGGTGAGTAGTGAATTAAATACAGAATACACCAAATCAAAACATGTCTTGAAATTGTTGATTATAATTCTGCTAAGTTGTATAAATCATACATTAAGGAGGCAGAAGCTGAAGGCACTCCTACTGTATTTTCCTGTTACCCAAGTCCATCTTTTGGAAGATACAAATCTGTAATCTGGGCAAACACTCTCAGCACGCAACTATTGTACTAGTAGATATCATAACTGTTTTAGGCATGACAGCCTTTACTCTTATACAGGAATTACTCAAAAATGCTGGTTCTTCATTTTTCAAGGAGAGTGGAAATATTGTTGTCCAATTTCCATTTTGTATCTATACTTTTTGAACAGGACTCAGACCAGAGTGTGTCATCTCTGAAACCTGCTCCTCTTCCCCTGTTTAATGCTTCAGACATTGTCCAGGTGGTCCCAGCATACTCTGTACCCATTGGGATTCGTTCAAGAGAGAGCCGCTCGGAGGGTATGTGCTGTGGGACTTACACTCGTTAGTAATCTTTCACATACCTTTTATACAACTGTGCACAACGAAGAAGCACATTTTCTATTGTTGTTGCTCTTCAATCAAATTGGATTAGTGGGTTCTTCACCAAATAGTACCTAAATTACTTAAGTGCGCAACGAAACTGTCCAGGGTAGTATTTTCAGTTATTGATAGTCATCATACAAGCACGCAGGATTTGCTGTTAGGCACACCTGTCGACAAAATACCAACCACTCTTTCTAGTAAGAAATAAACACTTGGACGTTTAGCAATGCTATGATTGATGTGACACAGAGCATTAGCTGGTACATAACCTGAAAAACATTCTCTAGTGGCTCTGGAATTTCTTAGAAGGATTCATCACATGATATGTGCACATTTTGTGGTATGAGCTCACTGCATATGTTTTGTGGAGATAGATCGGCAGCATGTTTACTAGATGCAACCGAATGACTTTGAATGCATGAAAATTAGATCATATGATCTGTTAACTATCTATGGATCATACCTTTCCCACAGACCTGAACAGAAAGATCGTGTCACGTATCCATTCCATGCCCAGTATGGGCTCCAGTACACAGGAAGTGAAGGAGAGCAAGGCAGACCAGGGCATCACCCAAACAGCAGTCCAGAAACCCAACAAGCTACAAATTCCCCTGGAGGTGGGATCCATGGTGGAGGTGATGCCTGACACAGGGATCGCTTTGTATGGGGTGGTCCGGTGGATGGGTACCCCATGTGGAAAGAAAATGGAGTGGGCAGGAATTGAGTTGGTGAGTTATGGTTGAACAGGTGAATCCCGAGATATGTTCCATAATAGTTATATTTATTATTATTATTATTATTATTATTATTATTATTATTGTTATTATTATTGTTATTATTATTTAAGATCCACTGAACTTGTTTTTTTTTTTTAAATCCCTTTAGGAGTATGAAGTTAATGGCTGTTCAGATGGAAAGTATGGAGGCCAGCGATATTTTACCTGTAATGGATATCGGGCCTTGTTTTTGCCCCGTGCAAAGTGCAATCCAGATAGCAGGTTTCTATGCAGTGCTTCTGAAAATGATACCCTTAAACCTGCTGAGCTCCCTCAAGGTTAGGATCTGCATGCTTTCTTTTTCAAATAAACATGCACTATGAACAAATACGTATGTGTGTGCACATTGCAAAGACATGGAAATGCATGTTATTCTACCTTTTGGTGAAAACAATTAATAACTGAAAAGTTTTCATTGCACGCTTAAGTTCTGCCTTTAGAAAACATAGAGGAGAATGAACCACCCATTTCTGAATCTCTGGCCAAATCATTGTTGGTTGGAAGAATGAAGGGGATCCAAGGTCATTTCAACTCTTGCTACCTTGATGCCACACTATTCAGGTAAACAAATAGAATGGACATTGCATAATTTCATAGCGTTTTTTGCTTCTTCAAATTGTTACTGTTTGTCGGTTTTGTTTTGAAGTTTTCCCACCACGTTTTATCTACTTTCCTAAGTTTGTTCAGCTCGTCCATGACCCTGGATAGTGTCTTCCAAAGACCAGCATGCAAAGAGAAACCCATATCTCGAACTCTAAGGATAGAGATTGTTAACCGCTTGCGCAGGTATAACACTTACATTGCTTAATTTGCTTAGACAGCTCACAGACACTTTATGCCTGTTTTGAAGTGCTATTCTTTTTGTGTTTAAAAAGTACTATATTTTTCTCAGGCAAGGCTTTGTGCCTGCTGAAAGTGTGATGAACTTTCGGAAGCAGCTGGGCTGTAAATCGTTTGTAAGCGAAGAGAAAGGTACTTCTTCAATCTTTTTTTTCACGTCTTAATTTTTTTTGCTTAGTTTAAACACGAAGAAAAAAACACCATTAACTATAAATCATTATATACTGTACAAGAACATAATACCAATAAAGCATATAGAAAATCAAGCTGAAATAAAAGTATACATGTTAATGCTAGTACAGTATGTATAATTATTTTATCATGCCTCCTTGCAGACCCTGAAGAGTTCATTACAATCCTTCTACAGCAGGTGCTTTGTATGGAGCCATTGCTCAAGCTCAGGTTTTTAAGCAGTGATATTGTGGTTCTATCTTGTATTTAATATATATGGGTTTGGCTGATGTTCCAATCTGACTGCCTGTTGTTTTGCCTTTCAATGTTTCTTTCAAGTTTTGAATTTTTACATTTCTATTAGCATGGGTAGTTTTGATGTTTTTTCTGTCATTTAGGTCAGGCAGGGAAATGTCTCAAGAGGCATACACATTTCAGATTATTTTGGAAAAGGAGCAGGTGGGGCAAGTGCCCACTGTCCAACAGCTACTGGAAACCTCCTTTCTGACATGTGACCTCAAGTTGGAGAAGGTTAGTGAACCTTTGCTTTGCTATTCATAGAAAATTTGAAAACCTTTCTACAATAAACCCTTTTTGTACGCATTCTTCCTTACAAGTGATATGTAATAATTAACTTTTTGCTGTAACTTTAGCTTTTCTTTGCTATTGGCTGCCACACTATGTCCCTCAGATTCCCTCCTGCCTTATCGTGCAGATGCCAAGGTTTGGTAAGAAGTACAAGATGTTCCCCCATATCATCCCTTCCACAGAGCTTGATATTACAGATCTCTTGTTTAACTGTAAGTAGCACTTTGATTTATAATTTTAAAGACTCTCTGGTTTAAGCCCTATTAAATTATTAATAATAATGCGTAAAGCATAAAGTTCTGCACACAACTGAGGCCGACTGTGTGGTGGCCTGCCGGAAAAAAAAACATACATACATGGCAACAATATTCTCCCAACAGCTCCTAGAGAATGCTTTGTTTGTGGTCGTTTGGCTGAGTTTGAGTGCCCACAGTGCCTACAAGACCGCAAGCTCCAGCCAGGGAAGACCAAACAGTATTGCACTACCTGCAAAACACAGGTAAACTGAATATCAACAAACATCCTCAACATTTGTGTGTCGACGGAAGTCGTCTTTTGCACATTTCAGTATCTATGTATTCCTTTCTCTATAATGAAGGTGCACACACACCCCTTACGCCGGGGGCACTGTCCCAGAGGCTTGGCAGTGCCAGCAGAAGCGCTTGCAGATGCCATTGTGCCTAGACACATGATGCAGCTTTTTGCAATACTCTGTATCCACACCAGCCACTATGTGTCCTTTGTGAAATATGGCCCCGGTGTCCAATCCTGGCTGTTTTTTGACAGCATGTCTGACAGATGTGGTGAGGTTTGAAATCACATTTTTATAAAAGATTTTTACACTAATGTTGTCCTGATTTAGACCAGTTTCATTAATAATATTTGTTCAGAAATGTTTGTTTTGTTTACATCTCATGTGATGTTGATACCCGTGACTTGCTTGCTTTTTCCACAATCTGATTGCTAATCTGAATAAGTACGACGCTGTACTGACATCTATTGTTCTTATCTTGATGAGGTAGATGTATAATGCTGTGACACCTCCTCAGGTGATGACCAAACCGGTTACAACATTCCAGAGATCCGAGCCTGTCCAGAAGTGGGTGACTTTCTGTCACAGTCAGATGAGGAACTAGCACGTGCTATGCATTCTCAGACTGGCGAGTTGGTCCGCAGACTGTTATGTGACTCCTACATGTGTTTATACAAGACTGCATCCGCGGAGCTTTGCAAATAAAATAAAAAACATGACTAGCACTTTGCAAAGGACAAAGTGTTCTCACAGGACCACAATAACCTTGGAGTTACCATCCGTGCATGGGGACAGCGAAGTAAAAAAAGCTGACTTGGACTTGAAAGGAAATTGTTTTATTTGAGAAGAATAAAACAATACCAAGGTCTGATAATGTTCATAGACCTTGGCCAAAATAAATGTGAGTTTATGGCTTTCCATTCCTTTGTGCAGTGCTGACCTTAAAATATTTGAGCATCAACAAATGTTTGGTTATAAGAGATAAACAAACAACATCTTTAATTCCAATTTTTTTTTGTCAGATTTACTCATTTTAATCCATCTGCATCTCATAGTTTGGAGGCAATGGTAGTGCCACAGGTTAAGAATGCTTTGCTGCATTAGAACCTGAACCACGTGCCATAACTTAGAGAACTTTTTAGTTCAGGTTGTATCTGAAATCTACAAACACACCCATAATCCCCTAGCTAAAGTCCACTGCCACAACAGTTTTCTATTAATAAGTGGGTCAAAGACAACAAATAGTACATAATCAAAAACTACAGAAAGCCTGGTTTCAACCAAACCTCCAATATGGAGACAAGTTTTTAGTTCATATTAACTTGTCTATAACTCTTGGTTCCTTGGGTTACAAACTAAAAATGAGAGTTCTGATTGTAATGATATAATGACTGATAACTCAATATTAATGGGAATACCCTCAAATTAAACATGAACGTCCTCACTTCATAGTTATTGATTAATTTCAGTACAAATTTGTTGGGAGTACAATAAAACAAGTTTTTGCTGTAAAAATAGCTTACTTGTGGTCAGCAAAGAATGAATTGAGGACTTTGGATGTATACGAATTTACCTTTTTAATATGTTTTAATACTGTAAATTGTTGCCTAGATGTTTTTTGTGACCCTAACATACAATTGTCACTTGGACATAAAGTTGTCAATAGGTTTCCAAGCGTTTGTAAACGGATTGTGTCATGTTCGTAATTTTATATCACGTTGGTAGTTTGTTATGTCGTCCTAATTCGTTGCAATATTATAAATTTCTTTCTTATTACACAAAATGGCTATTACTGGAAGGCCACTAGGCCGACGCACACATCTGCTTCCAATGCTGTATTAATGCGTCGGTACAGTAGTAAGTTTTAAAGCCGTCTTTAAACAGTTTTGGGAGTCAGATGCTAATGCATATTAATAAATCAAAGTAAACATGCCCTCAAAAATTGGCAAGATTGTTGACAGAACTATTTGTTTCTCTTCAAAAGAAAGGCACAGTGTACGTGTTTACTTTTCTTTTTCGATGTTTATGTTTTTGTAAGATTTTTTCACATGCAACATGCAGCTCCAATATATATATATATATATATATTATAATATTCCTGCAACTGAGTTCATGGACCGTGGCATTTAAACTGCTGTATATTGAGAAACCTTTACGATACGTAACTCTGGCCTCTTGTGGTGAACTGGAAGAGGTTTATTTTCACCAATACATTATAGCCTACATTATTATTTGGCCACTTGTAACATATACTTGAATCCTTTTTATTAAAGTGTCAATAAATACATTCTCGGATCGTATCGCTGTCCAGCCTTCCTTAAGATTTACTGTGATTTAGGTAAATTAGGATTATGCATTTGTACTACGGTTAATGCATGTGAATCTCCATCAAAAGGTATTACGGTGTGTCACAAATTTTGACCTGTGGCAAACATTAAGTTAAAGGTTTAGCATAGACATAGATTACTCTGGTGGCTGGCCATAATGTGTGCCCCTCGGCTGTGGCATAAAGCCGCCCTCCACCCTCTGAAATAAAAATGTCCTGCTGGTGAGATTCGTTCACACACTCACGCAACTCCCTAATAGTGATATTTTAGGCGGCACTTCGCAAACTTTAAAAAGTAGCCGGAATCCAGCACTATTCCACAGTCTGGTTTGCAGAACTAGACACAGCAATTTAGATATCAAATAGATTGTTAACGTGGACATGAGAGCACGTTTCTCGAGGAGGAGCAAACCCATCATAACCCACCCATTTAAATTGACACGAGCATGCGTACTTGTATAGATTTTGGAGTTGGACTGTTACGCAACTGTTTCTTTCTTCATTCTGCCAGTGCCTGCCTGCATCTCCTCGCCGGCGTTTAGCTGCTGCCAGCTTGCTAGCTAACGTTACACGTTTCTCACTGACACTGTGTTTTATAAGACTGACGCTAGCTAAGAAAAGGAAATGAGTGGGGTTCATTCCCATAACGATGGCCAGGTAATTTGAAAGATTTTGAGAATGTATTTGAAAGCTGGCACAGTTAGGGTCTCACGTTAGCCCACATTATAACTTAAAGCTAAAATGTTAGCTATAACTTGGAAGGATTAGGTCAAGTTGGCTAACTGTGCTAAGTCTAGTTGCCTTTTTTGTCAGTGAAGTTTAGCTAACTAGCTAACCTAGCTAATGTGTCTAGCTAAATTTACCTGACAGCCAACGTTTCCGTGTATAGCTACCAAGTTAACATTCGGAATTGGATGACATTTGATTTGTCACAATTCAGTGTTTTATTCATACGTCTTGTCAAGTTGCTAATTAATTGGCTAGCCATGTAACGTTAGTGTCTATTGATGTGAAGGGTACAGTATGTCGCTAGCTAATAGCTAGCTTCAACCAAACATACCTCAACGTTAGCAATGCACGACTCGAGAGTTCACAACGCCTGTACTGGCCCTAGCATCTGTGCTAGCACCTCAATTGCAGCCACGCAGGGCTTTTAGCTTGATGCTAGATAGATAGATAGCTAGTTATCTCGGTATAATGTTGATGCTTTCACCAGTGTAATAGGAATAATAACTGGCAAGTTGAAAGTTATTCAGCAAGCTAGTGTTAGCTTGTTACACG